>JAIUJO010000152.1:90000-92500 GCA_023846275.1 Vanilla planifolia | reverse complement strand
AATGATAAGAAGAAAAAGAAGACATAGAAGAAGAAGAAGAAATAGTAGAAGTAGTAGCAAAAGAAGAAGAAGAACAAGCAAAAAAGGAAGAAAAAGAAGAATGAGAAGAGGAAGAGGAAGAAGGTGAAGAAGAAGAAGAAGAAGAAGAAGAAGTAGAAGAAGCAAAAGAAGAAGAAGAAGAAGAAGAAGAAAAAATACTGACAATGAAGAAGAAGAAGAAGAAGAAGAAGTTGTACTAAAAGAAGAAGAAGAAGGGCAAAAATAAGAAGATGAAAAAGAATAAGTGGAAGAAGAAGAAGAAGAAGAAGGAGAAGAAGAAGAAGAAGAAGAAGTGGAAGAGGTAGGAAAAGAAGAAAAAGAAGCAGAAGAAGAGGAAGATACCGAAGAGGTAGTAGAAGAAGAAGATGAAAAATAAAGAGATGAAGATGAAGCAGAAGAAGTAGAGGAAGAAGAAGCAGCAGAAGAAGAAGAAGAAGAGTAGGAAGAAGAAGAAGAAGGAGAAGAAGTGGAAGAAGAAGAAGAAGAAGAAGAAGAAGTTGAAGAACAAGTCATAAAAGAAGAAGAAGAAGGAGTAAAAGAACAAGATGAAGAAGAGGAAAAAGAAGAAGAAGAAGAAGAAGAAGAAGAAGAAGAAGGAGAAGAAGAAGAAGATGGAGGAGGAGAAGAAGAAAAAGAAGAAAAAGAATAAGAAGAAGAAGAAGAAGAAGAAAAAGAAGAAGAAGAAGTAGAATACGAAGAAGACGAAGAAGAGGAAGAAGAGAAAGAAGAAGAGGAAGAAGAAGAAGAAGAAGAAGAGGAAGAAGAAGAGGAAAAAAAAAGAGGTAAAAGAAGAAGAGGAAGAAGAAGAGGGGGAGGAAGAAGAAGATAGAGAGGAAGAAGATGAAGAAGAAGAAGAAGACTAAGATGGAGAAGGAGAAGAAGAAGAAGAAGAAGAAGAAGAAGTAGAAGAAGAAGATGATGATGATGATAACAAAGAAGAGGAAGATGACGAGGAAGAAGAAGGAGAAAGAGAAGAAGAAGAAGAAGGGGAAGGAGAAGAAGAATAAGAAGGAAAGGAGACGAAGGAGGAAAAGAAGAAGAAGAACAAGAACAAGAATAAGAAAGAGAAGAAGAAGAAGTAGAAAGGAAGAAGAAGAAGATGAAGAAGAAGAAGAGGAAGAAGGAGTGGAGGAAGAAGAAGTGGAAGGAGAAGAAGAAGAAGAAAATGAAGAGGAAGAAGAAGAAGAAGAAGAAGAAGAGGAAGATGATGATGATGATCATGAAAAGAAGAAGAAGAATAAGAAGATGAAGAAGAAGAAAAGAAGGAGAACAAGAATAAGTAGAAAGAAAAGAAAAAGAAGGAGATGGAGAAGAAGAGGAAGAAGAAAAGAAAGAAGTAAAAGAACAAGAAGATGAAGAAGACAAAGAAGAGGGAGAAGATGTTGAAGAAGAAGAAGAAGAGGAAGAAGAAGAAGAAGATCAAGCGGGAGAAGATGAAGAAGAAGAAGAGGAAGAAGAAGAAGAAGATGAGGAAGAAGAAGAAGATGAAGAAGGAGAGGAAAAAGATGACCAAGAAGAAAAGGAAGTGGAGGAAGAAGAAGAAGATCAAGATGAAGAAGATGAAGAAGTAGAAGAAGAAGAAGAAGAAGAAGAAGATGAAGAAGAAGAAGAAGAAGAAGTAGAAGATGAAGAAGTAGAAGATGAGTGAGAAGAAGAAGAAGAAGAAGATGAAGAAGAAGATGAAGAAAAAGAAGAAGAAGAAGAAGAATAAAAAGAAGAAGAAGAAGAAGAACATGAAGAACAAGAACATGAAGAAGAAGATGAAGAAAAAGAAGAGGAAGAAGAACAAGAACAAGAAGAATAAAAGGAAAAGCTGAAGAAGAAGAAGAACAAGAACAAGAAGAAGCAGAAGAAGCAAAAGAATTACGAAAAGATGGAAGAAGTAGAAGAAGAAGAAAAAGAAGAAGCAAAAGAAGAAGAATAAGCAGAAGAAGAAGAAAAAGCAAAAGTTGTAGAAAAATAAAAAAAAGCCGAAGAAGAAGAAGAAGAAGAAGAAGGAGAAGAAGAAGTAGTAGAAGAAGTAGAACAAGAAGAAGCATAAAAAGAAGTAGTAGAAGAAGAAGAAGAGGAAGAAGAAGATAAAGAAGAAGTAGAAAATGAAGAAAATGAAGAAGAATAAGAAGTATTAGAAGAAGAAAAGAAGAAGAAGAAGAAAATAAAGAAGAAATAAAATAAGAAGCAAAAGAAGAAATAAAAGAATTAGCAGAAGAATAAGAAGAAGAGTAAGAACAAGAAGCAGAAGTAGAAGAAGATGGAGAAGAAGAAGAAGTAGAAGAAGTAGAGAGAGATATTAAAATAAAGAATAATAATGATAATAATAATAATAAAATAATAATAATAATAAAATAATAATAATAATAATAATAATAATAATAATAATTAGATAAGGAAGAAGAAGAGAAAAATGAAGAAGTCGAGGAAGAAGAAAAAGAAGAGGAAGTAGAAGAAGAAGAAGAAGAAG
>JAIUJO010000152.1:52500-57500 GCA_023846275.1 Vanilla planifolia | reverse complement strand
AAGAAGAAGATGAAAATGAAGAAGAAGTAGCAGATGAACTAGAAGAAGTAGTAGTAGAAGAAGAAGTTGAAAAAGAATAATAATAATAATAATAATAATAATAATAATAATAATAATAATAATAATAATAATAAAAATAATAATAATAAGACATAAGAAGAAGAAGAAAAAGGAGAAGAAGAAGCAGAAGAAGAATAAGAACAAGAAGAAGAAGAACCAGAAGAAAAAGAAGAAGAAGAAGCAAAAGAAGAAGAAGTAGAAGAAGAAGAAGAAGAAGAAGAGGAAGAAGAAGAAGAATAGGGAGAAGAAGTAGAAGAAGAAGAAGTACCAATAGAACAAGAGTAGAAGAAGAAGCAGAAGAAGAGACGACGAAGAAGAAGAAGAGGTGGAAGAAGAAGAAGGAGAATGATTAGAAGAAGAAGAACAAGAAGAAGAAGAAGTAGAAAAAGAAGAAGAAGAAGAAACAGAGGAAGAAGAAAGAGGAGAAGGAGGAGGAGGAGAAGAAGAAGAAGAAGTAGAAGAAGTAGCAGTAGAAGAAGAAGTCATAGAAGAAGAAGAAGAAGAAGAATTAGTAGAAGAAGAAGAGGAAAAAGAAGAATAAGAAGAAGAAGAAAAAACAGAAAAAGAAGTAGAAGAAGACGATGTAGAAGAAGAAAAACAAGTCGAAGAAGAAGAAGAGAAAGAAGAAGTAGAAGTAAAAGAATAAGAACAAGAAGTAGAGGAGGAAGAAGAAGAAGAAGAAGAAAAAGAAGAAGAAGAAGAAGTAGAAGAAGAAGAAGAAGAGATGATGAAAAAGAAGAAGAAGATGAAAAAGAAGAAGTAGAAGAAGAATAAGAAGAAAAAAAGAAGTAGAAGAAGAAGAAGAAGAAGAAGAACGAGAAGAAGAAGAAGTAGAAGAAGAAGAGGAAGAAGCAGAAGAAGAAGCAGAAGAAGAAGCTTACGAAGAAGAGAAAGAAGAAGAAGAAGAAGGAGAAGAAGAAGAAGAAGAAGAAGAAGAAAAAGAAGGAGAAGATGAAGTAGAAGAAGAAGAAGAAGAAGAAGAAAGAAGAAGCAGAAGAAGTTGAAGAAGAAGAAGAGGAGGAAGACGTTGAAGTAGAAGAAGAAGAAGAAGAAGAAGAAGACGTAGAAGAAAGAAGAAGAAGAAGAAGAAGAAGAAGAAGATGAAGTAGACGAAGAGGAGGAAGAAGAAGAAGAACAAGAAGTAGAAGAAGAAGATGATGAAAAAGAAGAAGAGGTGGAGGACGAGGAAGAGGAGGAGGAGGAAGAAGAGGAGGAGAAAGAAGAAGAAGAATAAGAAGAAGAAGAAGAAGAAAAAGAAGAAGAAGAATTAGAAGAAGATGAAGAAGAATTAGCAGAAGTAGAAGAATTAGTAGAAGAAGAAAAAGAAGAGGAAGAAGGAGGGGAAGAAGAAGAAGAAGAAGAAGAAGAAGAAGAAGAAGAAGATGAAGAACAGGAAGAAGAAGAAGGAGAAGAAGAAGAACAAGAAGAAGAATAAGAAGAATAAGAAGAAGAAGAAGAAGAAGAAGAAGATGTAGTAGTAGAAGAAGATGAAGAAGTAGAAGAAGAAGAAGAAGTAGGAGGAGAAGGAGAAGAAGAAGAAGAAGATGAAGAAGTAGAAGAATAAGAAGAAAAAGTAGTAGTAGTAGCAGTAGAAGAAGAAGAAGAAGAGGAATTAGTTGTAGAAGAAGTAGAGGAAGAAGAAAAAACAGAGGAAGAAATAGAAGAAGAAGAAGAAAAAGAAGAAAAAGAGAAAGAAGTAGTAGAAGAAGAAAAAGTAGAAGAACAAGAAGAAATAAAAGAAGAAGAAGAAGAAGTAGTAAAAGAAGAAGAAGAAGAAAAGGAAGAAGAAGAAGAAAAAGAAGAAGTAAAAGAAGAAAAAAAAGAAGTATAAGAAGAAGAAGAAGTAGAAGAAGAAGAAGAAGACAGAGAAGAAGAAGAAGAGACAGAAGACAGAGAAAGTGAAAAAGAAGAAGAAGAAGTAGAAGAAAAAGAAGGAGTAGAAGAAGCATAAGAAGAAGACAAAGGAGAAGAAGTTGAAGAAGAAGAAGAACAAGAAGAAGAAGAAGATGATGAAGAAGTAGAAGAAGAAGAAGAAGAACAAGAACAAGAAAAGGAAGAAGAAGAAGAAGAAGGGGAAGAAGAAGAAGAAGTAGAAGAGAAAAAGAAGAAGTTGATGATGGTGATGAAGGAAGAAGAAGAAGAAGAAGAAGAAGAAGAAGGAGAAGAAGAAGAAGAAGAGGCCGAGCTAGCAGAAGAAGAAGAAGTAGAAGAAGAAGAAGAAGAAGATGAAGAAGAAAGAAGAAAAAGGAGAAGACGAAGATGAAGAAGGAGAAGAAGAAGATGACTATTATGATGATGAAGAAGAAGAAAAAGAAAGCAAAGAAGAAGAAGAAGAAGAAGAAGAAGAAGAAATGGAAGAAGTAGATGAAGTAGTAGAAGAAGAAGTAGAAGAACTAGAATAAGAAGAAGAAGAAGAAGAAGAAGAAACAAAAGAAGAAGAAGAAGAAGAAACAAAAGAAGAAGAAGAAGATGAAGAAGTATAAGAATAATAATTAGTAGTAGATGAGGAAGAAGAAAAAGATGATGATTATGAAGAAGAAGAAGAACAAGAACAAGAACAAGAAGTAAAAGAGGAACAAAAAGAAGAAGAAGAAGAAGAAGCAAAAGAAGAATCAGTCGATGAAGTAGAAAAATAAGAAAATGAAGAAGAAGATGAAGAAGAAGATGAAGAAGAAGTACTACAAGAAGAAGAAGATGAAGAAGAAGAAGAATAATAAAAACAAGAAGATGAAGAAGAAGAAAAGTAAGTAGGTGTACAAGATGATGATGAAGAAGAAGAAGAAAAAGAAGAAGATGAAGAAGAAGTAGAAGAAGAAGAAGAAGAAGAAAATGGTGAAGAAGAAGAAGAAGATGGAGAAGAAGAAGAAGAAGAAGAAGAAGAAGAAGAAGAAGATGAAGAAAGAAGAAGAAGAAGAAGAAGAAGAAGATGATGATGATGATGGTGTTGAAAAACAAGAGGAAGAAGAAGAAGAAGAAGAAGAAGAGGAAGAAGAATAAGAAGAAGAAAAGGAACAAGACGAAGAAGAAGGAGAAGTAGAAGAAGAAGAAGCAGAAGAAGAATTACTAGAAGAAGAAGAAGACGAAGAAGAAGAATTAGCAAAAGTAGAAGAATTAGGAGTAAAAGAAGAAGTTGAGAAGAAGAAGAAAAAGAAAAAGAAAAAGATGAAGAAGAAGAAGTAGAAGAAGAAGAGGAAGAAGAAGAAGAAGGAGAAGAACAAGAAGAGGAGGATTCAGAAGATCTAGAATAAGAAGGAGAAGATGAAGAAGAAGTAGTAGAAGAAAAAGAAGAAGAAGAAGAAGAAGAAGAAGTAGAAGAAGAAGAAGAAGAAGAAGAAGAAGAAGAAGTTTTAGTAGCATAAGAATTAGAAAAAGAGGAAGAAGATGATGAAAATGAGGAAGAAGTAGAAGAAGTTTAAAAAGAATAAAAATAATAATAATAATAATAATAATAATAATAATAATAATAATAATAATAATAAGAAAAAGCAGAAGAAGAAGAAGAAGAAGAAGAAGAAGAAGAAGTGAAAGAAGAAGAAGCAGAAGAACAAGAAGAAGATGACAAAGAAGAAGAAGAAGTAGAAGTAGAAGAAGAAGAAGAATAGGAAGAAGAAGAAGTAGTAGTAATAGAAAAAGAAGAAGTAGAAGAAGAAGCAAAAGAAGAAGAAGAGGATAACACAGAAATAGAATCAATAGAAGAAGCAAAAGAAGAAGAAGAAAGAGAAGAAGAACAAGAAGAAGAAGATGAATAAGAATAAGAAGACGATGAAGAAGAAGAAGAAGAGGAAGAAGAAGAAGGAGAAGTAGAAGAGGAAGAAGAAAATTAAGAAGAAGAAGAAGGAGAAGAAGAAGAAGAAGAAGAAGAAGAACATGGAGAGAAAGAAGAAGAAGAAGAAAAAGAATTAAGAAGTACAAGAAGTAGAAGAAGAAAAAGAAAAGGAAGAAGATGAGGAAGAAGTAGCTGAAAAAGGAGTAGACAAAGAAGAAGGAGAACAAAAAGATGAAGAAGAAGAAGAAGTAGAATAAGGAGAAGATGGACAAGAAGAAAAACAAGAAGAAGAATAAGATGACGAAGAAGAAGAAGAAGAAGAACAATATGATGATGAAGAAGAAGATATAGAAGAAGAAGAAGAAGAAGAAGATGATGATGAGGATGATGAAGAAGAAGTAGAAGAATAAGTAGAAGAAGAAGAAGAAGTAGATGATGATGAAGAAGAAGAAAAAGAAAGGAGAAGAAGAAGAAGTAGATGAACATGATGAAGAAGAAGAAGAAAAGTAGAACAAAAAGAAGAAGAAGATGATGAAGAAGAAGAAGAGGACGAAGAAGAAGAAAAGGAAGAAGAACAAAAGGAATAAGGCAAAGAAGAAGAAGAAGAAGAGGAAGAAGAAGAAGAATTAGCAGAAGAAGTATAAGAAGATGAAGAATTAAGACAAGAAGAAGAAGAAGAAGATGATGAAGACATAGAAGAAGAAGAAGAAGAAGCAGAAGAAGATTATGATGAAGAAGAGGAAGAAGAGCAAGAAGATGAAGAAGATGAAGAAGAAGGAGAAGAAGAAGCAAAACAAGAACAAGAAGAAGAAGCAAAAAAAGAACAAGAAGAAGAAGCAAGATATAAGAAAAAGGAGAAAGAAGAAGAAGAAGAAGAAGAAGAAGAAAAAAATGAAGAAGAAGAAGAAGTAGTAGTAATAGAAGAAGGAGAAGAAGAAGACGAAGAAGAAGTGGAAGAAGAAGAAGTAGAAGAAGTAGAAGAAGAAGTACAAGAAGAAGAATTAGAAGAGGAAGAAGAAGAAGAAGAAGAGGAATAAGAAGAAGAAGAAGGAGAAGAAGAAGAAGAATAAGAGGAAGAAGAAGAGGAAGAAGAAGAAGAAAAAGATGAAAATGAAGAAAAAGAGGAAGAAGAAGAAAAGGAAGTAGAAGAAGAAGAAGAAGAAGAAGCAGTAGA
>JAIUJO010000152.1:30000-32500 GCA_023846275.1 Vanilla planifolia | reverse complement strand
GAACAAGAAGATGATGATTATGAAGAAGAAGAAAAAGAAGGGGAAGAAAAAGAAGAAGAAGAAGAAGAAGAAGAAGAAGAATAATAATTAGTAAAAGAAGAAGAGGAAGAATAAGAAGAAGAGGAAGAAAAAACCGAACAAGATGTAGAAGAAGTAGATGTAGAAGAAGAAGAACATGGAGTAGAAGAAGAAGAAGAAGAAGAAGTGGAGGAGGAAGAGGAAGTAGATGAAGAAGAACAACAAGAACAAGAAGAAGAATAAGTAGTGGAGGAGGAGGAGGATGAAGAAGAAGAAGTAAAAGAACATGAATAGAATAAGAAGAAGAAGAAGGAAAAGAACATGAATAAGAATAAGAAGAAGAAGAAGTAAAAGAACATGAATAAGAATAAGAATAAGAAGAAGAATGAGAAGAAGTAGCAGAAGAAGATGAAAAAGAAGAAGTAGAAGAAGAAAAAAGAAGTAGAAGAAGAAGCTCAAGAAGAAGAAGAAGAAGAAGAAGAAGGAGGAGAAGAAGCAGAATAGGTGGAAGAAGAGGAAGAAGAAGAAGGAGATGAAAAATAAGTAGAAGAAGAAGAAGAAGAAGAAGCAGAAGAAGAAGTAGAAGAAGTCAAAGAAGAAGAAGAAGAAGAAGAAGAAGGAGAAGAAGGAGAAGAAGAGGAAGAAGAAGAAGAAGAAGAAGTGGAAGAAGAAGAAGAAGAAGTGAAAGAAGAAGAAGAAGAAGAAATAGATGTAGATGAAGAAGAATATGAAGAAGAAGAGGAAGAAGATGAAGAAGAAGAAGAAGAAGATGTAGAAGAAAGAACATGAAGAAGAAGAAGAAGAAGAAGAAGTAGACGAAAAGGAAGAAGATGAAGAAGAAGAAGAAGAACAAGAGGAAGAAGAAGGCGAAGAACAACAACAACAAGAAGAAGTAGAAGAAGAAGATGTAAAACAAGAACAAGATGTAGAAGACGAAGAAGAAGAAGTAGTAGTTATAGAAGAAGAAGAGGAAGTGGATGAGGAGGAGGAGGAAGAAGAAGAAGAAGAAGGAGGCAAAGAAGAAGAATAAAAAAAACACGAAGAAGAAGAAGAAGAAAATGAAGAAGAAGAAGTGGTAGTCGTAGAAGAAGGAGAAGAAGAAGAAGAAGAACAAGAACAAGAAAATGACGATTATGAAGAAGAAGGTGAAGAAGGAGAAGAAGAAAAAGAAGAAGAAGAAGGAGAATAAGAAGAAGAAGGTGAAGAAGATGAAGGAGAAGAAGGAGAAGATGAAGAAGAAGAAGTAGAAGAGGAAGAAGAAGAAGAAGAAGAAGCAGAAGCAGAAGATTATGATGAAAGAAGAAGAAGAAGGAGAAGAAGACGAAAAAGTATAAGAAGAAGCAGAAGAACAAGTAGAAGGAGTAAAAGAACAACAAGAAGAAGAAGCAGTAGAAGAAAAAGTAGAAGTAAAAGAAGTTGAAGAAAAAGGAGAATAATAAGAAGAACAAGAAAAAGAAGAAAGAAGCAGAAGAAGAAGAAGAAGAAGAAGAAGAAGATGAAAGAAGAGAAAGAAGATTTCGGAGAAGAATAAGATGAAGAAGAAGTATAAGAAAGAAGAAAAAGGACAAGAACAAGAAGAAGAAAAGGAAGAGAAGGGAGGAGAAGAAGAAGAAGAGGAAGAAGAGGGAGGATTAGAAGAAGAAGAAGAGGAAGAAGAAGAAGAATTAGAAGAAAAAGTAGATGAAGAAGTAGTACAAGAAGAAGAAGAAGGAGAAGAAGAAGAAAAAGAAGAAGAAGAACAAGAAGTGGATGAAGAAGAAGATGAAGTAGAAGATGAAGAAGAAGAAGAAGGAGAAGAAGAAGAGGAAGAATAAGAGAAAAACAAAGTTAAAGAATAAGAAGAATGGGAAGAAGAAGTAGAAGATTAAGAAGAGGATGAAGAGCAAGAAGAAAAAGAAGAAGAAGAAGAAGAAGAAGAAGAAGAAGTAGTAGAAGAAGAAGAAGAAGTAAAAGAAAAAGAAAAAGTAGAGGAAGATTAAGAAGAAGAAGTAGAATGCAAAGAGGAAGAAGAAGAAGAAGAAGAAGAAGATGAAGAGGAGGAGGAGGAGGAGGAGGAGGAGGAGGAAGAAGAAGAAGAAGAAGAAGAAGAAGAAGAAAAAGATGTAGAAAAAGAATTGGACAAAGAAGTAGAAGAATAAGAAAAGGATGAAAGAAGAAGAAGAAGAAGAAGAAGAAGAAGAAGAAGTGGAAGATGATGAAGAAGAAGAAGAAGAAGAAAAAGAAAAAGAAGAAAAAGAAGAAGAAGAAGAAGAAGAAGAAGAAGATGAAGAACAAGATGAAAAATTAGTAAAAGAAGAAGAAGAAGAAGAAGAAGAAGAAGAAGAAAAAGAAGAAGAAGAAGAAGAAGAAGAAGAAGAAGAAGAGGAACAACGAGAAGAGGAAGAAGAAGAAAAAGAAGAAGAAGAAGAGGAAGATGATGATGATGATGAAGAAGAACAAGAAGAAGAAGAAGATGAGGATGAAGAAGAAGAAGAAGAAGTAG
>JAIUJO010000152.1:5000-15000 GCA_023846275.1 Vanilla planifolia | reverse complement strand
GAAGAAGTGGCAGAAGAAGGAGAAGAAGACGAGGAAGAAGAAGAAGAAAAAGAAGTCGAAGAAGCAGAAGTGGAAGCATAATATGAAGGAGCAGAAGAAGAAGAAGAAGAAGAAGAAGAAGAAAAAGAAGAAGAAGAAGAAGAAGTAGAGGAAGAAGAAGAAGAAGAAGAAGTACAAGAATGAAGATGATGAAGAAGAAAACGACGACGACACTAAAGATGATGTAGTTGAAGAAGTAGTAGTAGTAGAAGAAGATGAAGGAGAACAGGAACAAGAAGAACAATTCCTAGAAGAAGAAGATGAAGAAGAAGAATTAGAAGAAGAAGGAGAAGAAGAAGAACAAGTAGAAGAAGAAGAAGAAGAAGAAGAAGAGGAAGAGTGGAAAAAGAAGGAAATAAAAAAGTAGAAGAAGAAGAAGAAGAATAAGAAGAACGAGAGGAAGAAGAAGGCAAAGAAGAAGAAGCGAAAGAAGAAGAAGGGTAAGAAAAAGAAGAAGTAGTAGAAGAAGAAGTTGAAGAAAGAGAAGACCAAGAACTAGTAGTAGTACAAGAAGAAGAAGATGGAGAAGAAGAAGAAAATGTGGAAGTAGAAGAAGAAGAAGAAGAAGAAGGATGAGAAGAAGAAGAAGAAGAAGAGGAAGTGGAAAACAAAGACTAAGAACAAGAAGAAGAGGAAGAATGAGAAGAAGATTAAGAAGATGAAGAACAAAAGGAAGAAGATGAAGAGAAAGAAGAAGAAGAAGAAGCAAGCATTTGAAGAAGTAGAAGAGAACAAGAAAAAGTAAAAGATGACTAAGAGGAAGAAGAAGTAATACAAGAAGAAGAAGAAGAAGAAGAATGAAAAGAAGAAGAAGAGGATGAGGAGGAAGAAGAAGAAGAAGATGATGATGAATCAGATGAAGAAGCAGAAGAATAAGAAAAGGAAGAAAGAAGAAGAGGACGAAGAAGAAGAAGAAGTACTAGAAGAAGAAGAAAAAGAAGACAAAGAAGAATAATAATAAGAAGAAGAATAAAAAGAAGGCAAAAAAAAAAAAGAACAAGAACTGGATGGCAAGGAAGAAGGAGAAGATGATGATGACAACGATGATGAAAAAGAAGAAGAACAAGAGTAAAAAGAAGAAGAAGAAGAAGAAGAAGAGGAAGAAGAAGAAGAAGAAGAAGAAGAAGCTGAAGAAGCAAAATTAAGAAGTAGAAGAAGAAGAAGAAGAAGAAGATGAAGAAGTAGAAGAAGAAGAAGAAGAAGGAGAAGACAAAGAAAAAAAAGAAGAGGAAGAAGAAGAAGAAGAAGAAGCAGAAGAAGCAGAAGTGGAAGTACTATAAGAAGGAGAAGAAGAAGAAGAAGAAGAAGAAGAAGAAGTAGTAATACAGGAAGAAGAAGAAGAAGAAGAAGAAGAAAAAGACGAGGACAAGGAAGAACATGAAGAAGTAGAAGAAGTAGTATTAGTAGAAGAAGGAGAAGGAGAAGGCGAAGAAGAAGAAGAATTCCTAGAAGAAGAAAATGAAAAAGAAAAATTAGAAGAAGAAGGAGAAGAAGAAGAAGAAGTAGAAGAAGAAGAAGAAGAAGAAGAGGAAGAAGAAGAGGAAGAAGTGAAAAAAGAAGGAATTAAACAAGTAGAAGAAGTAGAAGAAGAAGAAGAAGAAGAAGAACAGGAAGAAGAATGGGAAGAAGAAGAAGAAGAGGAAGAAGAAGAAGGGTAAGAAAAAGAAGTAGTAGAAGAGGATGTAGAAGAAGAAGAAGAAGAAGAAGAAGGAGGAGGAGGAGGAGGAGGAGGAGGAGTAGCAGAAGAAGAAGATGAGGAAAACAATGACGAAGAACAAGAAGAAGAGGAAGAATAAGAAGAAGAAGGAGAAGATGAAGAACAAGAGGAATAAGATGAAGAGGAAGAATAAGAAGAAAAAGAAGGAGAAGAAGTAGTTGAAGTAGAAGAAGTAGAAGAACAAGAAAATGTAGAAGAAGACTATGAAGAAGAAGAAGAAGAAGTAAAAGAAGAAGAAAAAGAAGAAGAAGAAGGGGAAGAAGAAGAAGCAGATGAAGAAGAAGAAGAACAAGATGAAGAGGAAGATGAAGAATCAGACAAAGATGTAGGAGAATAAGAAAAGGAAGAAAGAAGAAGAAGAAGAAGAAGTACTAGAAGAAGAAGAAGAAGAAGAAGAAGAAGAAGAAGACAAAGAAGAATAAGAAGAAGAACAAGAATAAGATGAAGAAGATGAAACAGAATAAAAATAAGAAGTACATGATGAAAAAGAAGAAGGAGAAGATGATGTTGACGACGATGATGAAAAAGGAGAAGAACAACAAGAGTAAGAAGAAGAAGATGAAGAAGAAGAAAAAGAAGAAGAAGAAGAAGAAGAAGAAGAAGAAGCTGAAGTAGCAAAAGAAAGAAGAAAAAGAAGAAGAAGAAGAAGATGATGATGATGAAGTACAAGAAGAAGAAAAAGAAGACGAAGAAGAAGAAGAAGAGGAAGAAGAAGAAGAAGAAGAAGCAGAGGAAGTAGAAGTGGAAGTATACTAAGAAGGAGAAGAAGAAGAAGAAGAAGAAGAAGAGGAAGAAAAAGAAGTAGTACAAGAAGAAGAAGAAGAATGAGAAGAAGAAAATGAAGAAGAAGAAGATGACGACATGGATGAGGATGAAGAATTAGAAGAAGTTGTACTAGTAGAAGAAGAAGAAGGAGAAGAGGTAGAAGAAGAAGATGAAGAAGAAGAATTAGAAGAAGAAGGAGAAGAAGAAGAAGAAGAAGTAAGAGAAGAAGTAGAAGAACAAGAAGAAGAACAAGAAGAAGAAGAAGAACAAGAAGAAGATGATGAAGAAGTGGAAATCGAAGGAAATAAACAAGTAGTAGAAGAAGTAGAAGAACAAGAAGAACAAGAGGAAGAAAATGGGAAAGGAGAAGAAGAAGAGGAAGAAGAAGAAGGGTTAGAAAAAGAAGTAGTAGAAGAAGAAGTAGAAGAAAAAAAGGACGAAGTAGTAGTAGTAGTAGTAGAAGAAAAAGAAGAAGAAGAAGAAGAAGAAGAAGAAGAAAAAGAGGAAGGAAGAAGAAGAAGAAGAAGAAGAAGAAGAAGAAGAGGAAGAAGAAGAAGAAGAGGAAGAAGAAGAAGAAGAGGAAGAAGAAGAAGAGGAAAACAAAGATGAAGAACAAGAAGAAGAGGAAGAACAAAAAGAGGATTAAGAAGATGAAGAAAAAGAGGAAGACGATGAAGAGGAAGAAGAAGAAGAAGAAGGAGAAGAAGCAGAAGAATAACAAGAAAAAATAGAAGAAGACTAAGAAGAAGAAGAAGAAGAAGTAGTTCAAGAAGAACAAAAAAGAAGAGGAAGAAGGAGAAGAAGAAGAAGAGGAGGAAAAAGAAGAAGAAGAAGATGAAGAAGAAGAAGAAGAAGATGAAGAAGAAGATGAAGAATCAGTCGAAGAAGCAGAAGAATAACAAAATGAAGAAAGAAGAAGAAGTAGAAGAAGAAGAAGATGTACTAGAAGAAGAAGAAGAAGAAGAGGAAGAAGAAGAATAAGAAGAAGAAGAAGAAGAAGAAGAGGAAGATGAAAACAAAGACTAAGAACAAGAAGAAGAGGAAGAATGAGAAGAAGATTAAGAAGATGAAGAACAAAAGGAAGAAGATGAAGAGAAAGAAGTACAAAGAAGAAGGAGAAGAAGCATTTGAAGAAGAAGAAGTAGAAGAGAACAAGCAAAAGTAAAAGATGACTAAGAGGAAGAAGAAGTAATACAAGAAGAAGAAGAAGAAGAAGAATGAAAAGAAGAAGAAGAGGATGAGGAGGAAGAAGAAGAAGAAGATGATGATGAATCAGATGAAGAAGCAGAAGAATAAGAAAAGGAAGAAAGAAGAAGAGGAGGAAGAAGAAGAAGAAGTACTAGAAGAAGAAGACAAAGAAGAATAATAATAAGAAGAAGAATAAAAAGAAGGCAAAAAAAAAAAAAGAACATGAACTGGATGGCAAGGAAGAAGGAGAAGATGATGAAAAAGAAGAAGAACAAGAGTAAGAAGAAGAAGAAGAAGAAGAAGAAGAAGAAAAAGAAGAAGAAGAAGAAGAAGAAGCTGAAGAAG
This sequence comes from Vanilla planifolia, assembly GCA_023846275.1. Taxonomy (NCBI): domain Eukaryota; kingdom Viridiplantae; phylum Streptophyta; class Magnoliopsida; order Asparagales; family Orchidaceae; genus Vanilla; species Vanilla planifolia. The sequence goes on along the minus strand of JAIUJO010000152.1, from coordinate 10,946 downwards.
CAAAATTAAGAAGTAGAAGAAGAAGAAGAAGAAGAAGATGAAGAAGTAGAAGAAGAAGAAGAAGAAGAAGAAGACAAAGAAAAAAAAGAAGAGGAAGAAGAAGAAGAAGAAGCAGAAGAAGCAGAAGTGGAAGTATAATAAGAAGGAGAAGAAGAAGAAGAAGAAGAAGAAGAAGAAGTAGTAATACAAGAAGAAGAAGAAGAAGAAAAAGGCGAGGACAAGGAAGAACATGAAGAAGTAGAAGAAGTAGTATTAGTAGAAGAAGGAGAAGGAGAAGGCGAAGAAGAAGAAGAATTCCTAGAAGAAGAAAATGAAAAAGAAAAATTAGAAGAAGAAGGAGAAGAAGAAGAAGAAGTAGAAGAAGAAGAAGAAGAAGAAGAACAAGAGGAAGAAGTGGAAGAAAAAGGAATTAAACAAGTAGAAGAAGATGAAGAAGAAGAAGAAGAAGAAGAACAGGAAGAAGAATGGGAAGAAGAAGAAGAAGAGGAAGAAGAAGAAGGGTAAGAAAAAGAAGTAGTAGAAGAGGATGTAGAAGAAGAAGAAGAAGAAGAAGAAGAAGGAGGAGGAGGAGGAGGAGTAGCAGAAGAAGAAGATGAGGAAAACAATGGCGAAGAACAAGAAGAAGAGGAAGAATAAGAAGAAGAAGGAGAAGATGAAGAACAAGAGGAAGAAGATGAAGAGGAAGAAGAAGAAGAAAAAGAAGGAGAAGAAATAGTTGAAGTAGAAGAAGTAGAAGAAGAACAAGAAAATGTAGAAGAAGACTATGAAGAAGAAGAAGAAGAAGTAAAAGAAGAAGAAAAAGAAGAAGAAGAAGGGGAAGAAGAAGAAGCAGATGAAGAAGAAGAAGAACAAGATGAAGAGGAAGATGAAGAATCAGACAAAGATGTAGGAGAATAAGAAAAGGAAGAAAGAAGAAGAAGAAGAAGAAGTACTAGAAGAAGAAGAAGAAGAAGAAGAAGAAGAAGAAGACAAAGAAGAATAAGAAGAAGAACAAGAATAAGATGAAGAAGATGAAACAGAATAAAAATAAGAAGTACATGATGAAAAAGAAGAAGGAGAAGATGATGTTGACGACGATGATGAAAAAGGAGAAGAACAACAAGAGTAAGAAGAAGAAGATGAAGAAGAAGAAAAAGAAGAAGAAGAAGAAGAAGAAGAAGAAGAAGCTGAAGTAGCAAAAGAAAGAAGAAAAAGAAGAAGAAGAAGAAGATGATGATGATGAAGTACAAGAAGAAGAAAAAGAAGACGAAGAAGAAGAAGAAGAGGAAGAAGAAGAAGAAGAAGAAGCAGAGGAAGTAGAAGTGGAAGTATACTAAGAAGGAGAAGAAGAAGAAGAAGAAGAAGAAGAGGAAGAAAAAGAAGTAGTACAAGAAGAAGAAGAAGAATGAGAAGAAGAAAATGAAGAAGAAGAAGATGACGACATGGATGAGGATGAAGAATTAGAAGAAGTTGTACTAGTAGAAGAAGAAGAAGGAGAAGAGGTAGAAGAAGAAGATGAAGAAGAAGAATTAGAAGAAGAAGGAGAAGAAGAAGAAGAAGAAGTAAGAGAAGAAGTAGAAGAACAAGAAGAAGAACAAGAAGAAGAAGAAGAACAAGAAGAAGATGATGAAGAAGTGGAAATCGAAGGAAATAAACAAGTAGTAGAAGAAGTAGAAGAACAAGAAGAACAAGAGGAAGAAAATGGGAAAGGAGAAGAAGAAGAGGAAGAAGAAGAAGGGTTAGAAAAAGAAGTAGTAGAAGAAGAAGTAGAAGAAAAAAAGGACGAAGTAGTAGTAGTAGTAGTAGAAGAAAAAGAAGAAGAAGAAGAAGAAGAAGAAGAAGAAAAAGAGGAAGGAAGAAGAAGAAGAAGAAGAAGAAGAAGAAGAAGAGGAAGAAGAAGAAGAAGAGGAAGAAGAAGAAGAAGAGGAAGAAGAAGAAGAGGAAAACAAAGATGAAGAACAAGAAGAAGAGGAAGAACAAAAAGAGGATTAAGAAGATGAAGAAAAAGAGGAAGACGATGAAGAGGAAGAAGAAGAAGAAGAAGGAGAAGAAGCAGAAGAATAACAAGAAAAAATAGAAGAAGACTAAGAAGAAGAAGAAGAAGAAGTAGTTCAAGAAGAACAAAAAAGAAGAGGAAGAAGGAGAAGAAGAAGAAGAGGAGGAAAAAGAAGAAGAAGAAGATGAAGAAGAAGAAGAAGAAGATGAAGAAGAAGATGAAGAATCAGTCGAAGAAGCAGAAGAATAACAAAATGAAGAAAGAAGAAGAAGTAGAAGAAGAAGAAGATGTACTAGAAGAAGAAGAAGAAGAAGAGGAAGAAGAAGAATAAGAAGAAGAAGAAGAAGAAGAAGAGGAAGATGAAAACAAAGACTAAGAACAAGAAGAAGAGGAAGAATGAGAAGAAGATTAAGAAGATGAAGAACAAAAGGAAGAAGATGAAGAGAAAGAAGTACAAAGAAGAAGGAGAAGAAGCATTTGAAGAAGAAGAAGTAGAAGAGAACAAGCAAAAGTAAAAGATGACTAAGAGGAAGAAGAAGTAATACAAGAAGAAGAAGAAGAAGAAGAATGAAAAGAAGAAGAAGAGGATGAGGAGGAAGAAGAAGAAGAAGATGATGATGAATCAGATGAAGAAGCAGAAGAATAAGAAAAGGAAGAAAGAAGAAGAGGAGGAAGAAGAAGAAGAAGTACTAGAAGAAGAAGACAAAGAAGAATAATAATAAGAAGAAGAATAAAAAGAAGGCAAAAAAAAAAAAAGAACATGAACTGGATGGCAAGGAAGAAGGAGAAGATGATGAAAAAGAAGAAGAACAAGAGTAAGAAGAAGAAGAAGAAGAAGAAGAAGAAGAAAAAGAAGAAGAAGAAGAAGAAGAAGCTGAAGAAGCAAAATTAAGAAGTAGAAGAAGAAGAAGAAGAAGAAGATGAAGAAGTAGAAGAAGAAGAAGAAGAAGAAGAAGACAAAGAAAAAAAAGAAGAGGAAGAAGAAGAAGAAGAAGCAGAAGAAGCAGAAGTGGAAGTATAATAAGAAGGAGAAGAAGAAGAAGAAGAAGAAGAAGAAGAAGTAGTAATACAAGAAGAAGAAGAAGAAGAAAAAGGCGAGGACAAGGAAGAACATGAAGAAGTAGAAGAAGTAGTATTAGTAGAAGAAGGAGAAGGAGAAGGCGAAGAAGAAGAAGAATTCCTAGAAGAAGAAAATGAAAAAGAAAAATTAGAAGAAGAAGGAGAAGAAGAAGAAGAAGTAGAAGAAGAAGAAGAAGAAGAAGAACAAGAGGAAGAAGTGGAAGAAAAAGGAATTAAACAAGTAGAAGAAGATGAAGAAGAAGAAGAAGAAGAAGAACAGGAAGAAGAATGGGAAGAAGAAGAAGAAGAGGAAGAAGAAGAAGGGTAAGAAAAAGAAGTAGTAGAAGAGGATGTAGAAGAAGAAGAAGAAGAAGAAGAAGAAGGAGGAGGAGGAGGAGGAGTAGCAGAAGAAGAAGATGAGGAAAACAATGGCGAAGAACAAGAAGAAGAGGAAGAATAAGAAGAAGAAGGAGAAGATGAAGAACAAGAGGAAGAAGATGAAGAGGAAGAAGAAGAAGAAAAAGAAGGAGAAGAAATAGTTGAAGTAGAAGAAGTAGAAGAAGAACAAGAAAATGTAGAAGAAGACTATGAAGAAGAAGAAGAAGAAGAAGTAAAAGAAGAAGAAAAAGAAGAAGAAGAAGGGGAAGAAGAAGAAGCAGATGAAGAAGAAGAAGAACAAGATGAAGAGGAAGATGAAGAATCAGACAAAGACGTAGGAGAATAAGAAAAGGAAGAAAGAAGAAGAAGAAGAAGAAGAAGAAGAAGAAGACAAAGAAGAACAAGAAGAAGAACAAGAATAAGATGAAGAAGATGAAACAGAATAAAAATAAGAAGAAGTACATGATGAAAAAGAAGAAGGAGAAGATGATGTTGACGACGATGATGAAAAAGGAGAAGAACAACAAGAGTAAGAAGAAGTAGAAGAAGAAGAAGAAAAAGAAGAAGAAGAAGAAGAAGAAGAAGCTGAAGTAGCAAAAGAAAGAAGAAAAAGAAGAAGAAGAAGAAGATGACGATGATGAAGTACAAGAAGAAGAAAAAGAAGACGAAGAAGAAGAAGAAGAGGAAGAAGAAGAAGAAGAAGAAGCAGAGGAAGTAGAAGTGGAAGTATACTAAGAAGGAGAAGAAGAAGAAGAAGAAGAAGAAGAAGAAGAGGAAGAAAAAGTAGTAGAAGAAGAAGAAGAAGAATGAGAAGAAGAAGATGAAGAAGAAGAAGATGACGACATGGATGAGGATGAAGAATTAGAAGAAGTTGTACTAGTAGAAGAAGAAGAAGGAGAAGAGGAAGAAGAAGAAGATGAAGAAGAAGAATTAGAAGAAGAAGGAGAAGAAGAAGAAGAAGAAGTAAGAGAAGAAGTAGAAGAAGAAGAAGAACAACAACAACAACAAGAAGAAGAAGAACAAGAAGAAGATGATGAAGAAGTGGAAATCGAAGGAAATAAACAAGTAGTAGAAGAAGAAGAAGAACAAGAAGAACAAGAGGAAGAAAATGGGAAAGGAGAAGAAGAAGAGGAAGAAGAAGAAGGGTTAGAAAAAGAAGTAGTAGAAGAAGAAGTAGAAGAAAAAGAGGACGAAGTAGTAATAGTAGTAGCAGAAGAAGAAGAAGAAGAAGTAGAAGAAGGAGAAGAAGAAGAAAAAGAGGAAGAAAGAAGAAGAAGAAGAAGAAGAAGAAGAAGAGGAAGAAGAAGAAGAGGAAAACAAAGATGAAGAACAAGAAGAAGAGGAAGAACAAAAAGAGGATTAAGAAGATGAAGAACAAGAGGAAGAAGATGAAGAGGAAGAAGAAGAAGAAGAAGGAGAGGAAGAAGCAGTTGAAGGAGAAGAAGCAGAAGAATAACAAAAAAAAATAGAAGAAGACTAAGAAGAAGAAGAAGAAGAAGAAGTAGTTCAAGAAGAACAAAAAAGAAGGGGAAGAAGGAGAAGAAGAAGAAGACGAGGAAGAAGAAGAAGAAGAAGATGAAGAAGAAGATGAAGAATCAGTCGAAGAAGCAGAAGAATAAGAAAATGAAGAAAGAAGAAGAAGTAGAAGAAGAAGAAGATGTACTAGAAGAAGAAGAAGAAGAAGAAGAGGAAGAAGAAGAATAAGAAGAAGAAGAAGAAGAAGAAGAACAAGAATAAGACAAAGAAGATGAAAAAGAATAAAAATAAGAAGAAGAACTAGATGACAAAGAAGAAGGAGAAGATGATGATGACGACGACAATGATGAAAAAGAAGAAGACAATGAGTAAGAAGAAGAAAAAAATGAAGAAGAAGAAGCAGATGAAGCAAAAGAAAGAAGAAGAAGAAGAAGTAGAAGAAGAAGAAGTAAAAGAACAAGAAGATGAAGAAGAAGAAGATGAAGATGAAAAAATAGAAGAAGAAGAAGAAGTAGAAGAAGAGGAAGAAGAGGAAGAAGATGTAGAAGAAGAAGAAAAAGAAGAAGAAGGAGAAGAAGAAAAAGAAGACAAACAAGTCATAGTAGTAGTAAAAGAAAAAGAAGAAGAAGAAGGAGAAGAAGAGAAAGAAAAGGAAGAAGGAAGAAGAAGAAGAAGAAGAAGAAGAAGGAGGAGGAGGAGGAGGAGGAGGAGAAGAAGAAGAAGAAGAAGAAGAAGAAGAAGAAGAGAAAAACAAAGGCAAAGAATAAGAAGAAGAGGAAGAACAAGAAGAAGATTAAGAAGATGAAGAACAAGAGGAAGAAGATGAAGAGGAAGGAAAAGAAGAAGAAGGAGAAGCAGTTGAAGTAGAAGAAGAACAAGAAAACGTAGAAGAAGACTATGAAGAAGAAGAATAAGTAGTACAAGAAGAAGAAGAAGGGGAAGGAGAAGAAGAGGTTGAAGAAGACGAAGAAGAACAAGATGAAGGAGAAGGAGGAGAAGGAGAATAAGAAGAGGAAGAAGAAGAGGGAAACAAAGACGAAGAATAAGAAGAAGATTCA
>JAIUJO010000151.1:1253433-1267719 GCA_023846275.1 Vanilla planifolia | reverse complement strand
AAAATGAAGGAGAAGAAGAAGAAGAAGAAGGAGAAGAAGAAAAAGAAGAATGAGAAGAAGAAGAAGAAGATGAAGAAGAAGAAGATGAAGTAGAAGAAGAAGAAAATGATGATGATGTTGAAGCAAAAGAAGAAGAAGAAGAAAGAGTTGAAGAAGAGTAAGAGGAAAAAGAAGAAGAAGAAGAAGAAGAAGAAGAAGAAAAGGAAGAAGACGAAAAAGGGAAACAACAAGAAAAAGAGGAACAATAATAATAACAATAATAATAATTATTATTATTATTATAATAATAATAATAAATAATAATAATAATAATAATAATAAATGAAGAAGATGATTAAGAATAAGAACTACAAGAAGAAGTTGAAGAATAGTAAGAAGAAGATGAATAAGAAGAAGAAGAAGAAGTAGATGAAGAAGAAGAGGAAGTAGATGTAGAAGATGAAGACGAAGAGGTAGAAGAAGAAAAAGAAGAAGAAGAAAAGTTGTCGAGGAAGAAAAAGAAGAAGAAGATGAAAAAGAAGATGATTAGAAAGTTGAAGAAGAAGAAGAAGTAGAAGAAGAATAAGAAGAAGAAAAGAAGAGAAAGAAGAACAAAAAGAAGATGTTGAAGAAGAGGAAGAAGATGATGAAGAAGAAGAAGAAGAATAAGAAGTTGAAAAAGGCAAAGAAGAAGAAAAAGAAGAAGAAGAAGAAAAAGAAGAAGAAGAACGAGAAGAAGACAAGGATGAAGTAGAGGAGGAAGAAGAAGAAGTAGAAAAAGACGAAGAAGAAGAAAAAGAAGAAGAAGAAGAAAAAGTAGAAGAAGTAGGAGGAGAAAAATAAGAGGAAGAAGAAGAAGAAGAGGAAAAGAAAGAAGAAGAAGACAAAGAAGCAGAAGAAGAAGAAGAAAATAAAAAGAAAGAAGAAGAAGAAGTAAAAAAGGAAGAAGAAGATGAAGAAAAGGAAGACGAAGAGGAAGATGAAGAAAAGGAAGAAGAACAATATGATGAAGAAGTGTAAGTCAAAGAAGAAGAACAAGAAGAAAATGAAGAAAATGAAGGTGAAGAAGAAGAAGAAGAAGATAAAAAGAAAGAAGAAAAAGAAGAAGTAGTAAAAAAGGAAGAAGAAGTTGAAGAAAAGGAAGACGAAGAAGAAGATGAAGAAAAGGAAGAAGAACAATATGATGATGAAGTGTAAGTCAAACATGAAGAAGAAGAAGAAGAAAATGAAGAAAACGAAGTAGAAGAAGAAGAAGAAGAAAAAGAAAGAATAAGATGAAGAAGAAGAAGATGATGATGAAGAAGAAGAAGAAGGAAATGATGATGATGATGAAGTAGAACAACAAGAAGAAGAAAAAGATGAAGAAGAGGAATAGGAAAAAGAAGAAGAAGAAGAATAAGTGAAAGAAGAAGAAGAAGAAGAAGAAGAGGAGGAGAAATAATAATAATAAAAACAACAATAATAAGAAGTAAAAGGAGGAGATGATGAAGAATAAGAAGTAGAAGGAGTTGAAGAAGGGGAAGAAGAAGATGAAGAAGAAGAAGAAGAAGATGAAGAAGAGGAAGAAGAAAAAGTAGAAGAAGAAGAAGACGAAGAGGCAGAAGAAGAAAAAGAAGAAGAAGAAAAGTTATCAAGGAAGAAGAAGAAGAAAATGATGATAAGAAAGAAGAAGAAGTAGATGTAGAAGAACTAGAAGAAGAAAAAGAAGAAGAGGAAGAAGGAAAAGAAGAAAAATTAGAAGAGGAAGAAGAAGATGCTAATGATGATGATGAAGAGGAAGAGGAAAAAGGGAAAGAAGATGAGTAGAAGAAGAAGAAGAAGAAAAAGAAGAACAATAAAAAGAAGAAGAAGAAAAAGAAGAAGAGGAAGAAGAAGAGGAAGTAGAAGAAGAAGGAGAAGAAGAAGAAGAAGAAGAAAAAGAAAAGGAAAAAAAAGAAAAAGAAGAAGAAGATGAAAAAGAAGACGAAGAAGAAGAGGAAGAAGAAGAAGAGGAAGAAGCAGAAAAAGAAGATGTATTTGAAAAAGAAGAAGAAGAAGAAGAAGAGGAGGAAGAAGAATAATAAGAAGTAAAAAAAGGAAGAAGAAGATCAAGAGAAGGAAGAAGAAGAAGAAGCAGAAGACAAAGAAAAAGAAGAAGAACAATATGATGAAGATGGGTAAGGCAAAGATGAATAAGAAGAAGAAGAAAAACAAGAAAATGAAGGAGAACAAGAAAAAGAAGAAGAAGAAGAAGTAGAAGAAAAAGAGGAATAAGATGAAGTTGAAGAACAAGAAGAAGAAAATGATGATGATGAAGTAAAAGAAGAAGAAAGAGATGAAGAAGAGGAAGGGGAAAAAGAAGAAGAAGAAGAAGAAGAAAAAGAAAAAGAAAAGGAAGAGGACGAAGAAGAGAAACAAGAGGAAGAAGAGGAACAATTGTAATAATAATAATAATAATAAATAAAGAGAGAAGAAGAGGAAGAATAAGAAGTAGAAGAAGAAGTTTAAGAAGAGGAAGAAGAAGATGAAGAATAAGAAGATGATGTAGATGAAGAAGAAGAAGAAGAAGAAGAAGACGACGACGAAGAGGTAGAAGAAGAAAAAGAAGAAGAAGAAAAGTTATCAAGGAAGAATAAGAAGTAGAAGAAGAAGAAGATGAAGAGGCAGAAGAAGAAAACTTATCAAGGAAGAAGAAGAAGAAGTAGATGTAGAAGAACTAGAAGAAGAAAAAGAAGAAGAGGAAGAAGGCAAAGAAGAAAAATTAAAAGAAGAAGAAGAAGATGATGATGATGATGCTAATGCTGATGATGAAGAGGAAGAGGAAAAAGAGAAAGAAGATGAGTAGAAGAAGAAGAAGAAGAAAAACAAGAACAATAAAAAGAAGAAGAAGAAAAAGAAGAAGAGGAAGAAGAAGAGGATGTAGAAGAAGAAGATGAGAAGAAGAAGAAGAAGAAGAAAAAGAAAAGGAAAAAAGAAAAAGAAGAAGAAGATGGAGAAGAAGAAGATGAAAAAGAAGACGAAGAAGAAGAGGAAGAAGAAGAAGAGGAAGAAGCAGAAAAAGAAGATGTATTTGAAAAAGAAGAAGAAGAAGAAGAAGAGGAAGAAGAATAACAAGAACAAGAAGTAAAAAAAGGAAGAAGAAGAAGAAGCAGAAGACAAAGAAAAAGAAGAAGAACAATATGATGAAGATGGGTAAGGCAAAGATGAATAAGAAGAAGAAGAAAAACAAGAAAATGAAGGAGAACAAGAAGAAGAAGAAGAATAAAGAAGAGAAAAGAGGAATAAGATGAAGATGAAGAAGAAGAAGAAGAAAATGATGATGATGAAGTAAAAGAAGAAGAAGAAGAAAGAGATGAAGAAGAGGAAGAGGAAAAAGAAGAAGAAGAAGAAGAAGAAGAAGAAAAAGAAAAAGAAAAGGAAGAGGACGAAGAAGAGAAAAAAGAGGAAGAAGAGGAAGAAGAAGAGGAACAATTGTAATAATAATAATAATAATAAATAAAGAGAGAAGAAGAGGAAGAATAAGAAGTAGAAGAAGAAGTTTAAGAAGAGGAAGAAGAAGATGAAGAATAAGAAGATGAAGTAGATGAAGAAGAAGAAGAAGAAGAAGAAGAAGAAGACGACGAAAAGGTAGAAGAAGAAAAAGTTGTCAAGGAAGAAGAAGAAGAAGAAGAAAAAGTTGTCAAGGAAGAAGAAGAAGAAGAAGAGGATGAGAAAGAAGAAGAAGAAGAGGTAAAAGAACTAAAAGAAGAAAAGAAGAGAAAGAACAAAAAGAAGAAGTTGAAGAAGTAGAAGAAGAATAAGGAAAAGAAGAAGAAGAATAAGAAGTTGAAAAAGAAGATGAAGAAGAAGAAGAAGAAAAAGGAGATGATGAAGACTAGGAAGAAGAAGATGTGGAAAAAGATGAAGAAGATGAAGAAGAAGAAGAAGAAGAAGAAGAAGAAGGTAAGGAAGAAGAAGAAGAGGAAAAAGAAGAAGAAGAAGAAGAAGAAGAAGAAGAAGTAGTAGAAGTAAAAAAGGAAGAAGAAGATGAAGAAAAAGAAGTAGAACAATATGATGAACAAGTGTAAGACAAAGGAAGAAGAACAATATGATGATTAAGAGGAAGAAAGAGATGAAGAAGAGGAAGAGGAAAAAGAAGAAGGGGAAGAGGAAAAAGAATAAGAAGAGGAAGAGAAACAAGAAGACGAAGAAGAAGAAGAAGAGGAAAAAAATAATAATAGTAATAATAACAATAATAATAAATATAATAATAAGAAGTAAAGGGAGAAGATGATGAAGAATAAGACATAGAAGAAGAAGTTGAAGCAGAGGAAGAAGAACATGAAGAAGAAGAAAAAAAAGTAGATGAAGAAGAAGAAGAAGTAGATGAAGAAGATGTGGAAGAAGAAGAAGACGAAGAGGTAGAAGAAGAAAAAGAAGAAGATGAAAAATTTGTTACGGAAGAAGAAGAAGATGATGATGATGAGAAAGAAGAAGGAGTAGTAGAAGAACAAGAAGAAGAAAAAGTAGAGAAATAAGAACAAAAAGAAGAAGTTGAAGAAGTAGAAGGAGGAGAAAAAGAAGAAGAAGAAGAGTAAGAAGTTGAAAAAAGACGAAGAAGAAGAAGAAGAAGAAGAAGAAGAAGAAAAAGGAGATGAAGAACAGGAGGAAGAAGAAGAAGTAGAAAATGTCGAAGAAGAAGAATAAGAATAATAAGAAGAAGAAGTAGAAGAAGAAGAAGAAGAAGAAGAAGTAGAAGAAGAAGAGGAAAAGAAGAAGAAGAAGAAGAAGAAGAAGAGGTAGGATAAGAAGAAGAAGAAGATAAAAAGAAAGAAGAAGAAGAAGTATATGATGATGATGTCGATGAAAAGAAAGAAGAAAATCAAAAGAAGAAGAAGAAGAAGAAGAAGAAGAAGAAGAAGAAGAAAAAGAAGAGGAAGAGGATGAATAGGAAGAATAAGAGGGTAGAGGAGTTCAAGTGGAGAAAGAAGAAGAACAAGAAGAAGAAGATGATGAAGAAGAGGAAGAAGAACAAGAGGAAGAGGAAGAAGAAGAAGAAGAAGAAGAAGAAGAAGAAGAAGAAATAGAAGAAGAAGAAGAAAAGGAAGTAGGGAAAGAAGAAGTAGAAGAAGAAGAAGAAGATGAAGAAGAAGAAGGGGAAGAAGATGATGATGATGAAGATGAAGAAGACGAGAAAGATGAATAAAAAGAAGAAGAAGAAGAGAAAGAGGAATAAAAAGAAGAAGAAGTAGAAGAAGAAGAAGAAGATAAAGAAGAAGATGAAAAGGAAGAAGAAGAAGAAGAAGAAGAAGAAGAAGAAGAAGAAGAAGAAGTATAAGAGGAAGAAGAAGAAGTAGAAGAAAAAGAACATGAGAGTGGTAGAGGTAGAAGATAAAGATAACATTGAAGAATAGGAAGAAGAAGAAGAAGAGGAAGATGACGAAGAAGATGAAGAAGAAAAATGAAAAGAAGATGTGTAGAAGAAGAAGAAGAAGAAAAAGAAGAAGAGGACAAAGAAGAAGAAGAAGAGGAAGAAGAAGAAAAAGAAGTGCAGAAAAAGGAAGAAGAAGTAGAAGAAGGAGTAGGAGAAGAAGAAGAAGAAGATGATGACGTTGATGATGAAAGGGAGAAGAAAAAGAAGAAGAAGATAGGGAAAGAAAAAGAAGAAGAAGATAGGGAAGAAGAAGAAGAAGAAAATGACGATGATGATAAAAAAGGAGAAGAAAAAGAAGAATAAGATGGAGAAGAAGAAGAAGAAGAAGAAGAAAATGAAGGGGAAGTAGACGAGGAGGAAGTAGAAGAAGTGGAAGAAGAAGAAGAAGAAGAAGAAGAAGAATTAGAAAAGAATGAAGAAGATGAAGAAAGGAAATAAGAAGAATAAGATGAAGAAGAGGAAGAAGAACAATGTGACAAAAAAGTGTAAGACAAAGAAGAAGAAGAAGAAGAAGAAGCAGAAGAAGAAGATGAAGAGGAAGAAGAAGAAGAAGAAGAAATAGTAGAAGAAGAAGAAGAAGAGGAGTTTGAAGAGGATAAAGAAGAAGGAGAAGAAGTAGAAGAAGATTAAAAAGAAGAAGCAGAAAATTAAAAAGAAGAACAAGAAGAGTAAGAAGAAATAGAAGAAGCAGAAGAAGAATCAGAAGTGGAAGAAGAAGACGAAGAAGAAGAAGAGGAAGACACGAAAGTCGAAGAAGAAGAAAAGGAAGTTGAAGAAGAAGAGGAAGAAGAAGTAATAATACAAGAAGAAGAAGAAGAACAAGAAGAAAAAAGTTAAGTAGAGGAAGAAGAAGAAGAAGAAGAAGAAGAAGAAGAAGAAGAAAAAGAAGAAGACATAGAAGAATAACAAGAAATACTAGACGAAGAAGATGATGATGCTGATGAAAAAGAAGATGAAGAAGAAGAGAAGAAGAAGAAAAGGGAGAAGAAGAAGAAGAAGAAGAAGAGGACGATGAAGAAGAAAAAAGAAGAAGAAGAGGGAGAAGAGGAAGCAAGAGATGAAGAAGAAGAAGAAAAAGAAGAGAAGAAGAAGAAGAATTAGAAGAAGAATAACAACAAGAACAAGAACGAGGACAAGAACAAGTGGATGAAGAAGTAGAATAACAAAAGAAGAAGAAGTAGATTAAAAAGAAGAAGAAGAAGAAGAAGAAGAAGAGCGAGAAGAAGAAGAGGAAGAAGTAGAAGAAGAAGAGATAGATGAAGAAAAAGAAGTAGTAGTAATAGAAGAAGAAGAAGAAGAAAACATGGAAGCAGAGGAAGAAGAAAAAGAAGAAGTAGAAGAGGAATACGAAGGAAAAGAACAAGAAAAAGAAGATGAAGAATAAGATGAAAAGATGAAGAAGAAGAAAAAGGAGAAGAAGAAAAAGAAGAAGAAGAAGAGGAATAAGGAGATGAAGAAGAAGAAGAAGAACGAGATGAAGTAGCAGAAGAGGGAGAAGAAGAAGATTAAGAAGAATAAGAAGAAGAGAAAGAGAAAGAAGAAGAAGAAGAAGAAGCAAAAGAATAATAAGAAGAAGAAGAAGACGAAGAAGAAAAAGAAGAAGAAGACAAAGAGGAGGAGGAGGGGGAAGAGGAAGAAGAAGAAGAAGAAAAAGAAGAAGAAGAGGAGGAGGAAGTAGAAGAGGGAAAAAAGAAAAAGAAAAAGAAGAGGAAGAAGCAAAAAAAGAGGAAGATGAAGAAAAAAAAGTTGAATAAGAAGTAGAAGATGAAGAAGAAGAAGACGACGAAGAAGTAGAAGAAGAAGATTAAGCAGGAAAATAAGAAGAAAAAGAAGATGTAGATGATGCGGAAGAATTAAAAGGAGAAGAAGAGGAAGAACAAGAAGAAAAAGAAGAACAAGAAAAAGAACAATAAGAAAAACAAGAAAAAGAAGTAGTAGAACAAGAAGAAGAAGAAGAACATGAAGTAGAAGGAGAAGAAGTAGAAGAAGAAGAAGTAGTAGTAGATGAAGAAGAAGAAGAAGAAGAAGTAAGGGAAGAAGAAGAAAAAGAAGAAGAAGATGATGATGATGGTGATGAAGAAGAAGAAGAAGAATAAGAATAAGAAGAAGAAGAAGAAGAAAAAGTAGATTAAGAAGAAGAAGATAAACAGAGGAAGAAGAAGAAGAAGATGAAAAAGTAGATTAAGAAAAAGAAGATAAAAAGAGGAAGAAAAAGAAGAAGATGAAAAAGTAGAGGATGAAGAACAAGAAAAAGGAGAAGCAAAAAAAAGGAAGAAGTAGCAGTAGAAGAAGAAGAAAAAGAACAAGATGACGAAGTACAAGTTAAGGAAAAAGAAGAGCAAGAAGATGAACAAAAGAAGAAGAAGAAGAAGAAGAACAAGAATAAGAGGAATAAAAGAGAAGTAGTATTAATAGAAGAAGAAAAATAAGAAGAAGAAGAATTAGAGGAGAAGTAGAAGAAAAAGTAGATAAAGAAGAAGAAGAAGAAGTAGATGATAATGATCAAGAGGAGGAAGAAGGAGATAATGAAAAGAAGAAGAAGAAGATGAAGAAGATGTAGAAGAAGAAGAAGAAGTAGTAGAAGAAGTAGAAGAAAAAGAAGAAGAAGAAGAAGAAGATGAAGAAGACGTAGAAGAAGAAGAAGAAGAAGAAGTAGAAGAAGAAGTAGAAGAAGAAGAAGAAGAAGAAGAGGATGAACAAGAAGAAGAAGGAGAAGAAGAAGTTGTAGTGTTAGAAGAAGAAAAAGAAGAAGAAGAGAAAGCTGAGGAAGTAGAGGAAGACGAAAAGAAAGAAGAGGAAGAAAAAGAAGAAGAGAAGAAGAAGAAGAAGAAGCATAAGTAGAAGAGGGAGATGAGGAAGAATAAGAATAAGAATAAGAAGAAGAGGAAGATGAGGAAGAAGATGAAGATGGAGAGGAAGAAGAAGAAGAAGAAGAAGAAGAAGACAGGGAAGAAGTAGAAAATTAAGATGATGTTGAAGAAGAGGAAGAAAAGAATAAGAAGAAGAAGAGTACATAAAAGAGGAAGATGAAAAAGAAGTCGACAAGCAAAAGAAGAAGAAGAAGAAGAAGAAAAAGAAGAAGAGGGAGAAGAAGACGAGGAAAAGAAGAAGAAGGATGAGGTTGACGACATGAAGAAGAAGAAGAATAATAATAAGAAGAAGCAGAAGGACAAGAAAAAGAAGAAGTAGTAGAAGAAGAATAGGAAGAAGTGGAAGAAAAAGAAGAAGAGAAAGTAAAAAAAGAAGAGGAAGAAGAAGAAGTAGTTGAAGAAGAAGGAAGGGAAGTATAGGAAGAGGAAGAAGTGGAAGAAGAAGAAGAGGAAGAAGAAGAACAAGTAGACCAAGAAAATGAAGAAGAAGAAGAAGCAAAAGTAGTAGAAGAACATGATAACGAAGAGGAAGAAGAAGGAAAAGAAGAAGATAATGAAGAAGAAGTAGAAGAAGAAAAGGAAGAAAAAGAAGTAAAAGAAGAGGAAGAAGAAAATGAAGAAGAAGTACAAGAAGAAGAAGAAGAAGAAAAAGAAAAAGAAGTAGTAGAAGAAGAAGGATAAGATGATGAAGAAGAAGAAGAAGACAAAGAAGAAGAAGAGGAGGAGGAGGTGGTGGAAGAAGACGAAGATAAATAAGAAAAGGAAGAAGAAGAAGGAGTGGAGGAAGAAGAAGAAGGAGTGGAGGAAGAAGAAGAAGAAGAAGAAGAAGAAGAAGAAGAAGAAGATGATGAAGAAGAAGAAGATGAAGAAGAAGATGAAGAAGATGATGAAGAAGAATAAAATGATGAAGAAGGAGGGAAACAAGAAGAAAAAGTGGAAAAAGAAGAAAAAGAAGAATAAGAAGAAGGTGAAGAAGAAGAAGAAGAAGAAGTAGAAGAAGAAGAAGAAGGAGAAGAAGAAGAAGAAGAAGAAAAAGAAGAGGAGGAGGAGGAAGAAGAAGAAGAAAAAGAAGAAGAAGTAGAAGTAAAAGAAGAAGAGGAAGAAGAAGAAGAAGAGGAAGAAGAAGAAGAAGAGGAAGAAGAAGTAGAAGAACAAGAAGAAGAAGAAGAAGTAGAAGAAGGGGGAGAAGAAGAAGAAGAAGAATTAGAATAAGAAGAAGAAGAAGAAGAAGATGTAGAAGAGTTAGAAGAAGAAGAAGAAGAAGAAGAAGATGAAAAAGGAGTAGACAAAGAAGAAGATGAAAAAGGTGTAGACAAAGAAGAAGAAGTAGTAGTAGTAGTAGTAGAATAAGAAGAAGAAGAAGAAGAAGAAGATAAGAGGAAGAAGAAGAAGAAGAGAAGAAGAAGGGAAGAAGAAGAGGAGGAAGGGGAGGAAGAAGTAGAAGAGGAAGAAGGTGAAGAAGCTGTAGAAGAAGTAGCAGTAAAAGATGAACAAGAAGAAGATGAAGATGAAGTAAATGAAGAAGAAGAAGAAGAAGAAGATGAAATGAAGAAGAAGAAGAAGAAGAAAGAAAAAGAAGAGTAAGAAGAAGGAGGCAAAGAAGAAGTGGAAGTGGAAGAGGACGAAGAAGAAGAAGAAGAAGATGATGATGATGATGATGATGAAGAGGAAGAAGGAGAAGAAGAAGCAAAAGCAGAAGAAGATGAAGAAGAAGAAGAAGAAGAAGAAGAAGCAAATGAAGAAGATGAAGCAGAAGAAGAAGAAGAAGAAGAAGAAGACGAAGAGGAGGAAGAAGAAGAAGAGGTGAAAGAAGAAGAAGAAGTAGATGCCGAAGAAAAAGACTAGGAAGAAGAAGTAGAACAAAATGATTAAGAATAAAGCAAAGATGAAGAAGATGAGGAAGAAAAAAAGACAAAGTAGAAGAAGATGAAGTAAAAGAAGAAGATGATGATGATGATGAATAAGAAGAAGAAGATAAAAAGAAAGAAGAAGAAGAAGAAGTAGTAAAAAAGGAAGAAGAAGATGAAGAAAAGGAAGACGAAGAGGAAGATGAAGAAAAGGATGAAGAACAATATGATGAAGAAGTGTAAGTCAAAGAAGAAGAAGAAGAAAATGAAGAATATGAAGGTGAAGAAGAAGAAGAAGAAGATAAAAAGAAAGAAGAAAAAAAAGTAGTAAAAAAGGAAGAAGAAGACGAAGAAAAGGAAGACAAAGAAGAAGATGAAGAAAAGGAAGAAGAACAATATGTTGACGAAGTGTAAATCAAAGATGAAGAAAAAGAAGAAGAAAATCAAGAAAACGAAGTTGAAGAAGAAGAAGATGAAGAAGAAGAAGAAAAAGATGAATAAGATGAAGAAGAAGAAGATGAAGAAGAAGAAGATGAAGAAGAAGAAGAAAAAGATGAATAAGATGAAGAAGAAGAAGATGAAGAAGAAGAAGAAGAAGAAGGAAATGATGATGATGATGAAGTAGAAGAACAAGAAGAAGAAAGAGATGAATAAGAGGAATAGGAAAAAGAAGAAGAAGAAGAAGAAGAAGTGAAAGAAGAAGAAGAAGAAGAAGAAGAAGAGGAGAAATAATTATAATAATAACAAAAATAATAAGAAGTAAAAGGAGAACATGATGAAGAATAAGAAGTAGAAGAAGAAGAAGAAGAAGTAGATGAAGAAGAGGAAGAAGAAGAAGTAGAAGAAGAAGAAGATGAAAAGGTAGGAGAAGAAAAAGAAGAAGAAGGTAAGGAAGAAGAAGAAGAAGAAGAAGTAGAAGAAGTAAAAAAGGAAGAAGAAGATGAAGAAAGGGAAGAAGAACAATATGATGGACAAGTGTAAGACAAAGGAAGAAGAACAATATGATGATGAAGAAGGAGAAAGAGATGAAGAAGGGGAAGAGGAAAAAGAAGAAGAGGAAGAGAAAAAAGAATAAGAAGAGGAAGAGAAACAAGAAGACGAAGAAGAAGAAGAAGAAGAGGAAAAAAATAATAATAGTAATAATAAAAATAATAAAAAATATAATAATAAGAAGTAAAGGGAGAAGATGATGAAGAATAAGAAGTAGAAGAAGAAGTTGAAGAAGAGGAAGAAGAACATGAAGAAGAAGAAAAAGAAGTAGATGAAGAAGAAGAAGTAGAAGATGTAGAAGATGTGGAAGAAGAAGAAGACGAAGAGGTAGAAGAAGAAAAATTTTTTAAGGAAGAAGAAGAAGATGATGATGATGAGAAAGAAGAAGAAGAAGTAGTAGAAGAATAAGAAGAAGAAAAGAAGAGAAAGAAGAACAAAAAGAAGAAGTTGAAGTAGTAGAAGGAGGAGGAGGAGAAGAAGAAGAAGAGTAAGAAGTTTAAAAAAGTTGAAGAAGAAGAAGAAGAAGAAGGAGATGAAGAACAGTATGAAGAAGAAGAAGTAGAAAATGTTGAAGAAGAAGAATAAGAATAATAAGAAGAAGAAGTAGAAGAAGAAGAAGAAGAAGAAGAAAAAGAAGAAGAAGAAGAGGAAAAAGAAGAAGAAGAAGAAGAGGTAGGATAAGAAGAAGAAGAAGATAAAAAGAAAGAAGAAGAAGAAGAAGTATATGATGATGATGTTGATGAAAAGAAAGAAGAAAATCAAAAGAAGAAGAAGAAGAAGAAGAAGAAGAATTAGAAGAAGAAGAAGAAGAAGAAAAACAAGAGGAAGAGGATGAATAGGAAGAATAACAGGGTAGAGGAGTTCAAGTGGAGAAAGAAGAAGAACAAGAAGAAGTAGTAGAAGAAGGAGAAGATGATGAAGAAGAGGAAGAAGAACAAGAGGAAGAGGAAGAAGAAGAAGAAGAAGAAGAAGAAGAAGAAACAGAAGAAGAAGAAGAAAAGGAAGTAGGGAAAGAAGAAGTAGAAGAAGAAGAAGAAGACGAAGAAGAAGAAGAGGAAGAAGAAGATGATGATGAAGATGAAGAAGAAGAGAAAGTTGAATAAAAAGAAGAAGAAGAAGTAGAAGAAGAAGTAGAAGAAGAAGAAGTGAAAGATGAATAAAAAGAAGAAGAATATAAAGAAGAAGATGAAAAGGAAGAAAAAGAAGAAGAAGAAGTATAAGAAGAAGATGAAGCAGAAGAAGAAGAACATGAAGAGAGGTAGAGATAGAAGATAAAGATAACTTTGAAGAATAGGAAGAAGAAGAAGAAGAGGAGGATGATGAAGAAGATTAAGAAGAAAAATGAAAAGAAGATGAGTAGAAGAAGAAGAAGAAGAAAAAGAAGAAGAGGAAAAAAAAAAGAAGAAGAGAAAGAAAAAGAAAAAGAAGTGGAGAAAAAGGAAGAGGAAGTACAAGGAGGAGATGAAGAAGAAGAAGAAGATGACGTTGATGATGAAAGGGAGAAGAAAAAGAAGAAGAAGAAGAAAATGATGATGATGATAAAAAAGGAGAAGAAAAAGAAGAAGAAGATGGAGAAGATGAAGAAAAAGAAGAAGAAATTGAAGGGGAAGTAGACAAGGAGGAAGTAGAAGATGTGGAAGAAGAAGAAGAAGAAGAAGAAATAGAAAGGAATGAAGCAGATGAAGAAAGGAAATAAGAAGAATAATATGAAGAAGAGGAAGAAGAACAATGTGACGAAAAGGTGTAAGACAAAGAAGAAGAAGAAGAAGAAGAAGCAGAAGAAGAAGAAGATGAAGAGGAAGAAGAAGAAGAAGACGAAGTAGTAGAAGAAGAAGAAGAAGAGGAGTTTGAAGAGGATAAAGAAGAAGGAGAAGAAGTAGAAGAAGATTAAAAAGAAGAAGCAAAAAATTAAAAAGAAGAACAAGAAGAATAAGAAGAAGAAATAGAAGAAGCAGAAGAAGAGGAAGACACGAAGTAATAATACAAGAAGAAGAAGAAGAACAAGAAGAAAAAGGTTAAGTAGAGGAAGCAGAAGAAGAAGAAGAAGAAGACATAGAAGAAGAAGAAGAAGAAATACAAGATGAAGTAGATGATTATGCTGAAGAAAAAGAAGATGAAGAAGAAGAGAAGTAGAAGAAGAGGGAGAAGAAGAGGAAGAAGAAGAAGAAGAAGAAGAAGAAGAGGACGAAAAAGAAGAAAAAAAGAAGAAGAAGAGGGAGAAGAGTAAGCAAGGGATGAAGAAGAAGAAGAAAAAGAAGAGAAGAAGAATTAGAATTAGAAGAAGAACAAGAACAAGAACAAGAACGAGTACAAGAACAAGTGGATGAAGAAGTAGAATAAGAAGAAGAAGAAGAAGAAGAAGAAGAGCGAGAGGAAGAAGTAGAAGAAGAAGAGATAGATGAAGAAAAAGAAGTAGTAGTAATAGAAGAAGAAGAAGAAGAAGAAAACATGGAAGCAGAGGAAGAAGAAAAAGAAGAAGTAGAAGAGGAATAAGAAGGTAAAGAACATGAAAAAGAAGACGAAAAAGAAGATGAAGAAGATGAAGAAGAAGAAAAAGAAGAAGAAGAAGAAGAAGAAGAAGAAGAAGAAGAAGAAGAGGAAGAAGGAGATGAAGAAGAAGAAGAAGAAGAAGAACGAGATGAAGTAGCAGAAGAGGGAGAAGAAGAAGAAGAAGAAGAAGAATAAGAAGAAGAGAAAGAGAAAGAAGAAGAAGAAGAAGAAGAAGATAAAGAATAATAAGAAGAAGAAGAAGACGAAGAAGAAAGAGAAGAAGAAGGCAAAGAGGAGGAGGAGGGGGAAGAGGAAGAAGAAGAAAAAGAAGAAGAGGAGGAAGTAGAAGAGGGAAAAAATAAGAAGAAAAAGAAGAGGAAGAAGCAAAAAAAGAGGAAGATGAAGAAAAAAAGTTGAATAAGAAGTAGAAGATGAAGAAGAAGAAGACGACGAAGAAATAGAAGAAGAAGATTAAGCAGGAAAATAAGAAGAAAAAGAAGAAGTAGATGATGAAGAAGAAGTAAAAGAAGAGGAAGAAGACGATGAAGAAGTAGAAGAAGAAGATTAAGCAGGAAAATAAGAAGAAAAAGAAGAAGTAGATGATTAAGAAGAAGTAAAAGAAGAAGAAGAGGAAGAAGAGGAAGAACAAGAAGAAAAAGAAGAACAATTTAACAAGAACTATAAGAAGAACAAGAAAAAGAAGTAGTAGAACAAGAAG
>JAIUJO010000151.1:1243433-1250933 GCA_023846275.1 Vanilla planifolia | reverse complement strand
AAGAGGACGAAGAAGAAGAAGAAGAAGAAGAAGAAGAAGATGGTGATAAAGAAGAAGAAGGAGAAGAAGAAAAAGTAGAAGAAGATGATGAAGAAGAAGAAGAAGAAGAAGAAGAACCAAATGAAGAAGATGAAGCAGAAGAAGAAGAAGAAGAAGAAGAGGAGGAAGAAGAAGAAGAGGTGAAAGGAGAAGAAGAAGTAGAAGATGAAGAAAAAGAGTAGGAAAAAGAAGTAGAACAAAATGATTAAGAATAAAGCAAAGATGAATAAGGAGAAGAAGATGAGGAAGAAAAAAAGACAAAGAAGAAGAAGATGAAGTAGTAGAAGAAGAAGATGATGATGATGAATAATAATAATAAGAAGAAGAAGAAGTGGACATAGAGGAAGAAGAAGAAGTTGAAGAATCAGAGGAAGAAGAAGAAAAAGAAGAGGTAATTGAAGAAGAAGAAGAAGAACAAGAAAAAGAAGAAGTGGAGGAAGAAGAAGATGAGGAATAAGAAGAAGAAGAAGAAGAAGAAGAAGATAAAGAAGAAGAAGAGGAAGAGGAAGAGGAAGAAAAAGAAGAAATAAAACAAGAAGATGAGGAAGAAGAAGAAGAAGAAGCAAAAGAAGAAAAAAAAAAGAAGAAGAAGAAGTAGAAGAAGTAGAGGAAGAAGTAGAAGTAGAAGAAGAGGAAGAAGAATTAGAAGTAAAAGAAGAAGAAGAGGAAGAAAAAGAAAAAGATGAAGAAGTTAAGGAAGAAGAAAAGGAGGAAGAATTAAAAGAAAAAGAAGAAGAAGGAGAACAAGAGGAAGAAAAAGAAGGAGAAGAAGTAGTTTTAGAAGAAGAAGAAGAAGTAGAAGAAGAAGATAAAGAAGAAGAAGAAGATGAAGTTGAAGAAGAAGAAGAAGAAGAAGAAAAAGATCATGATGATAATGAAGAAGAGGAAGAAGAAGTTGATGATGAAGAGAAGGAAGAAGAAATAAAGGAAGAAAAAGAGGAAGAAGAAGGCAAAGAAGAAGAAGAAATACAATTACAAGAGAAAGAAGAAGTAGAAGAGGATGTAGAAGAAGATGTAGATAAAGAAGTAGAAGTAGAAGAAGAAGAAGAAGTAGCAGTAGTAGAGGAATAAATAGAAGAAGAAGAAGAAGAAATAGAAGAAAAGATGGTAATGAAGAAGAGTTAGAAGAAGATGATGAAGAAGAAGTAGAAGAAGAAGAAAAAGAAGAAGTAGACGAAGAAAAAGAAGAAGTTGTAGTAGTAGTAAAAGAAGAAGAAGAAGAAGAAGAAGAAGAAGATGAAGGAGAAGAAGAAGATGGTAAAGAAAGAGAAAAGATGAAGAAAAATAAAAAAAAGAAATAAGGCAAGAGGAAGAAGAAAAGGAAAAAGAAGAAGAAGAGAAAGAAGATGAAGAGAAAGAAGAAGAAGAAGAAGAAGAAGAAGATGATGATGATGACGAAGAAGAAGTTGAAGAAGAAGAAGAAGAAGGAGAAGAAGAGGGAGAAAAAGAAGATGAAGATGATGAAGAAGAAGAATTGGAATTAGAAGAAGAAGAAGAAGAAGAATTAGAACTAGAAATAGAAGAAGAAGAAGAAGAAGAAGAAGAAGAGTGGTAGACAAAAAAGAAGAAGAAGTAGAAGAAGAAGATGAAAAAGAAGTAGAAGCTTATGAAGAAGAAGGAGGAGGAGGAGAAGAGGAAGAAGAAGAAGGAGAAGAAGAGGAAGAAGGGAAGAAGAAGAAGAAGAGGAGGAGGTGAAGAAGAAGTAGAAGAAGAAGAAGAAGCAGTAGTATAAGCTGAAGAAGGGGAAGTAGAAGAAAAATAAGGTGAAGAAGAAGAACAAAAAAAGAAGCAAAGAAAGAAGAAGATGAAGAAGAAGAAAATGAAGAGGAAGAAGAAGATGAAGTTGAAAAAGAAGAATTAGAAGAAGAAGATGATGATGAAGAAGAAGAAGAAGTAAAGGAAGAAGAAGTAGAAGAAGGAGAAGAAAAGAAGAAGAAGAAGAAGTAGATGAAGAAGAAGACGAAGTAAAAGAAGATGAAAATGTTGAAGAAGTGCTAGAGGAAAGAAGAAGAAGGAGAAGAAGTAGTAGCAGTAGAACAAGAAGAAGAAGAGGAAGAAGTAGATGAAGAAGAACATAAAGAAGAAGAAGAAGATGAAGAAGAAGAAGAAGAAGAAGAAGTTAAAGTAAAAGAAGAAGGAGAAGAAGAACAAGATAATGATGATGATGATGAAGAGGAGGAAGAAGAAGTTGATGATGAAGAGAAAGAAGAAGAAATACAATTACAAGAGAAATAAGAAGAAGAAGAAGAAGAAGTAGAAGAAGAAGATGTAGAAAGAAGCAGAAGTAGAAGAAGAAGACGAAGTAGTAGTAGAGGAAGAAATAGAAGAAGAAGAAAAAGAAGAAGAAAAATAATAAGAAGATGTAGAAGATGAAGGTGATGATGAAGACTAAGATGATGAAGAAGAAGAAGAAGAAGAGGAAGAAGAAGAAGAAGAAGAAGAAGAACAGGAAGTAGTAGTAGTAGTAGAAGAAGAAGAAGAAGTTGATTAAGAAAAAGAAGAAGAAGAAGAAGAAGCAGAAGAAGAAGTAGTAGTTGTAGTAGAAGAAGAAGAAGGGGAAGTACAAGAAGAAGAAGTGAAAGAAGAAGAAGAAGAAGAAGACAAAGAAGAAAAAGAGCAAGAAGAAGAAGAAGAAAAAGAAGTAGAAATAGAAGAAGAAGAAGAAGATAAAGAAAATGAAGAAGGAAAAGAAGAAGATGAAGAAGAAGAAGAAGATGAAAAAGAAGTAGAAGAAGAGGAAGAAGAAGAAGAAGTAGAAGAAAAAGAAGAGGAAGAAGAAAAAGACAAAGAAAAGGATGAGGAGAAGGAGGAGGAAGAAGAAGAAAAAGGGGAAGAAGAAATGGAAGAAGAAGAAGAAGAAGTGGAAGAAGAAGAAGAAGAAGAAGAAAAATACGAAGAGGAAGAAGAAGAAGACAAAGAAGAAGCAGAAGAATAAGAAGAAGAACAAAAAGAAGTAGAAGAAAAAGATGAAGAAGAATAAAAAGAAGAAGAAGGAGTCAAGCAAGAAGAAGAAGAGGAAGAAGAAGAAAAAGAAGAAGAAGAAGATGAAAAAGAAGAAGAAGGAGAAGAAAATGACGAAGAAGAAGAAGAAAAGGAGGAAGAAGAAGAAGAGGAAGAAGAAGAAGAAGAAGAAGAAGAGGAAGAAGAAAAAGAAGAAGAGGAAGAACAAATTGAATTAGAAGAAGAAGATGATGAAGAAGCAAAAGGAGTAGACAAAGAAGAAGAATAAAAAGATGAAGAAGATGAAGAAGAAGGAGAAGAAGAAGAAGAATAGGAGGAAGTGGACGAAGATGAAGAAGAGGAGGAAGATGAAGAAGATGTAGTAGGAGAAGAAGTAGTAGTAGATGATGGACAGGGGGAATTAGAGGTAGAATAATAATAATAATAATAATAATAATAATAATAATAACAAAAAGATGAAAAAGTAGAAAAGAAATAAGAAGATGAAGAAGAAGATTAAGAAGAAGAAAATGATGAGGAAGAAGAAGTTCAAGATGAAGAAGAAGAACAAGATGAAGAAGAAGAAAAAGAAGAAGAAGAAGACGATAACGAAGGAGACAAAGAAGAAGAGGAGGAAGATGAGGAAGAAGAAGAAGAAGATGAACAGGAAGAAGAAGAAGACGAAGAAGAAGAGGAAGAAGAAGAAGAAAAAGAAGAATAAGAAGAAGTAGAAGAAGGGGATTGAAGAAAAAGAAGAGGAAGAGAAAGGAGTTTAAGAAGAAGAAGAGGAAGAAGTTCAAAATAAGAAGAAGAATAAGAGGAAGAATAAAAAGAAAAAGATATTAAGAAGAAGAAGTAAATGAAGAAGAAGCAGGAGAAGAAGAAGAGGAAGAAGAAGAAAAAGAGGTGGAACGCATAAAGGAAGAAGAAGAACAAGAAGAACCAAAAGAAGAAGAAGAAGAAGAACAAGTTGAAGAAGAAGAAAAAGAAGTAGAGGAAGAAGAAGATGAGGAATAAGAAGAAGAAGAAGATAAAGGAGAATAAGAGGAAGAAGAAGAAAAAGAAGAAGGAACAAAACAACAAGAAGTGGAAGAGGAAGAAGAAGATGAAGAAGAAGAAGAAGAAGAAGTGAAAGAACAAGTGGAGGTAGAAGATAAAGAAGAAGAACAAGAAGAAGTAGAGGAAGAAGAAGAAGAAGATGTAAAAGAAAAAGAAGAGGAAGATGTAGTAGTAGTAGTAGAAGAAGAAGAGGAAGAAAAAGTAAAAGATGAAGAATTAAGGAGGAGAAAAAGGAAGAAGTAGAAGAAAAAGAAGAAGTAGAAGAAGGAGAAGAAGAAGAAGAAGAAGAAGAAGAAGAAGAAGAAGAAGATGAACATGAAAAAAAGGAAGAAGAAGAAGGAGAAGAAGTAGTAGTAGAAAAAGAAGAAGAAGAAGATGAGGAGGTAATAGAAGAAGAAAAAGATAAAAAAGTAGAAGAAAAAGAAGAAGAAGAAGAAGAAAAATTTGAAGAAGAAGAAAAGCAGAAGAAGAAGAAGTAGAAGAAGAAGAAGAAGAAGAAGAAGATGATGTTGGTTATGATGATGATGAAGAAGAGGAAGAAGAAGTTGATGATGAAGAGGAAGAAGTGGAAATATAGTAAGAAGAAGAAGAAGAAGAAGAAGTAGAACAAGAAGAAGAAGAAAAAGAAGAAGAAAAGGATGTAAAAGAAAAGGAAGAGGTTGAAAAAGAATAAGAAGAGGAGGAAAAAGAAAAAGAAGAGAAGGAAAAGAAGAAGAAGAAGAGTAGGAGGAGAAAGAAGAAGAAGAATAACAATAAGAAGAAGAAGAAGAAAAAGAAGAGAAAGAAGAAGAAGGAGAAGAAGAAGAAGAAAAAGAAGAGAAAGAAGAAGAAGAAGAAGATGATGATGATGTTGAAGAAGAAGTAGAAGAAGAAGAAGTTGACGAAGAAGTAAAAGACGAAGAGGAAGATGAATTAGAAAAGGTTGAAGCAGAAGAAAAGAAGATGATGAAAAAGAGGAACATGAATAAGAAGAGGAAGAAGAAGAACATATGAATTAGAAGAAGCAGGAAAAAAAGAATTAGAAGAAGAAGAAGAAGAAGAAGAGGAAGAAGAAGAAGAAGAAGAAGAAGTTGAAGATGACGAAGAAGTAAAGGAAGATGATGATTAAGAAGTTGAAGAGCATGATGAAGAACATGAAGAAAAGTAAGGAGAAGAAGAAGAAGAAGTGGGGGATGAAGAAGAAGAAGAACTTGTTGAAGAAAAAGAAGAAGAGGAGGAAGAAGAGAAAGTAGAAGAAGAAAGGAGTAGAAATAGAAGAAGAACAAGAAAAAGAAGAAGAAGAAGATGAAGAACAACCTGAATTAGATTAAAAAGAACAAAAAAAGGAGTAGTTGTAGTCGTAGTAGTGGTAGTAGTAGAAGAAGAAGAAGATGATGAAGAAGAGGAATAAGTAGATGTAGAAGAAGATGAAGAAGAAGAAGAACAAAAAGAACAAGAGAAAGAAGAAGATTAAGAAGTCAAACAAGATGATGATGACGATGAAGAAAAGGAAGAAGGAGAAGATGAAATAAAAGGAGATGATGAATAAGAAGAAGATAAAGAAAAAGAGGAAGAGGAAGAAGAAGAAGAAGAAGAAAAAGAAAAAAGAAGAAAAAGGAAATGAAGAAGAGGAATAAGAAGTTGAAGAAGAAGAAGAAGAAGAGGGGGAAGAAGAGGAGGAGGAGGAGGAAGAAGAAGAAGAAGAAGAAGAAGAAGAAAAAGAAGAAGAAGAAGAAGAAGAAGAAGAAGAGAAGAAGAAGAAGAAGAAGAAGAAGAAGAAGAAGAAGAAGAAGAAGAGAAGAAGAAGAAGAAGAAGAAGAAAAAGAAGATGGAGAATATGAAGAAGAAGAAGAAGCAGAAGATGAGGAAGAATAAGAACAAGAAGAAGAGGAAGAAGAAAACGAAAAGGAAGAAGAAGAAGAATTTGAAGAAGTAGTGGTAAAAGAAGAAGAAGAAGCTGCATAGAAAAAAAAGAAATAGTTGAAGAAGAAGTAGAACAAGAAAATTAAGAAGAAGAAGAAGAAGAAGAAGAAGAAGAAGAAAAACAAGAAGAAGAAGAAAAATTAGAGGAAGAAGAAGAAGAAGGAAAAGAAGAAGTAGAAGAAGTGGAGGAAGAAGTAGAAGAAGAAGAAATAAAAGAAGGAGATGTTGAAAAGGAAATAGTTGAAGAAGAAGAAGAAGAAGAAGAAGAATTTGAGGACACAGATGAGGAAGAAGAATTAGAAGAAGTAGAAGAGGAAGGAGATGATGAAGATGAAGATGAAGAAGCAAATGGAAGGACAAGAAGAATAAGAATAAGACAAAGAAGAAAAGAAGAAGAAGAAAAGGAAGAAGATGAAGAAGAGAAGAAGATGTAGAAGAAGAAGATGATGATGAAGAAGAAGAAGAAGACAATGAAGAAGAAGAGGAAGAAGAAGAAAAAGCACAAGAGGAAGAAGAAAAAGTAAAAGAAGAAGAACAAGAAGTAGAGGAAGAAGGAAAACAAGAACAAGAGGAAGAAGAAGTCCAAGAAGAAGAAGAGGAAGAAGAAGTTGAAGTATAAGAAGAGGAGATGTAGAAGAAGAAGAATAAAAAGAAGAAGACGATGATGGTGATTTTGTTGATGAAGAAGATGAAGAAGAAAATGAAAAAGAAGAAGAAGAAAATGAAGAAGAAGAAGAAGAAGAAAAAGAAAAAGAAGTGGAAGAAGAAGTAGACAATGATGAAGAAGTAGAAGAAGAAGAAATAGTTGAAGAAAAAGAGGGAGAAGAAGGAGAAAAAGAAGTTGAAGAAGAAGAACAACAAAAAGAAGTAGAAGAAGTTGTAAGAGAAGATGAAGAAGAACAAAAAGAAGAAGAAAAGAAGAAGAAGAAGAAAAAGAGGAAGAGGAAGCAAAAGAAGAAGAAGAAGAAGAAGAAGAGGAAGAAGAAGGAAAAGAAGTAGGAGAAGGAGAAGAAGAAGAAGAAGGAGAAGAAGAATTAGAATTAGAATAAGAACAAGAAGAAGAAGAAGAAGTAGAAGAAGAAGAAGAAGAAGAAGAAGAAATGGAGGAGAAGCAAGAACAAAGAAGTAAGAGAAGAAGAAGAAGAAGAAGAAGAAGAAAACTTAGAAGTGGAATAAAGAAGAAGAAGAAGAAGAAGTAGAAGAAGAAGAAGAAGAAGAAGAAGATGATGATGATGATGAAGTATAGGAAGAAGAAAGAAGAAGTAGGGGAAGAAAAAGAAGGAGATGAAGAAGTAGTAAAAAAAGAAGATGGGGAAGTAAAGGAAGTAGGATAAGAAGAAGAAGAAGAACAAGAACAAGAACAAGAAGAACATTAAGAAGAAGAAGAAAAAGAAGAAACGAAAGAAGAAGATAACGAAGAAGATCTAGAAGAAGAAGATGATGGTTAGAAGAAGAAGATGATGAAAAATATGAAAAAGGAGACAAGGAGCAGAATGAGAAGAAGAAGAAGGAAAATAATAATAATAATAAGAAGAAGAAGAAGTAGAAGAAGAAGTTAAA